>JAPTHL010000035.1:0-13346 GCA_028455855.1 Meloe dianella
TTGTTTCCATTGATAATTTAATTTCTGTTCTAGTAATGGATGATGATGATCCGAATGGAAGTAACGGCTGGTGCTATTGTAACAGTAACCGTAACATTAACCAGGAGAAATATGAGTACACTATTTGGTGATGATAGCATTAAAGAGAACAATTTAATAACGAAGAATGGAATAGTGAAACGAAAGATGGTAGTGATCAAGAAAATGAACCGGCACCAGTCAAACGTCCAGCTTGGTTAAAACAACAAAAACGCGGTGGTGGTGGTAGAAGAGCAGAAAACTGGCTCGAAACCGAACAATCACGCAACATAATAAAAGTTGAAGAAACAGCAACAACACCATCACTACCGTTCCTGTTGCTGTCAATGAAAAGAAAAAACCAAAAGATGATAAAGATGATAATAATCGTCAAGATGATTCTGATGAGAATTGATAATGAAACAAATGAATCGAATGATAAATCATCAGAAGAAGAGGGTAATCACTCACAAAACAAATAATGAAGATGATGATCAAGAATGGGAGAAATTTAGAAAATTACATGAACGCGAGAAATCATTAGAAGGCAAATCAAAAACATCACATGCGTACTACTTATTATTTCCAAATGATAAACAAGAATATTGGTGGACATATATATGCGATAGGAAATCAGTAAGACTGTCAACAGTGCCTCATCATGTTACCAGTTTGGTTCATCAAGAAGCAGTTCCAATTAAAAGTAATTCTTCTTGTTTTTTTTTTGTTGTTGTTGATTTAAATGGTTTTTTTTCGGTCTCTTTCTACCTTTCGTGCTTTTACCTGACTACAATAATATCTTCCGTCTTTCGGCATGTTTGAAAAATTTGGTGTTATAAACAATTTATCTTGACATGCGGCAAATTACGGCTAAGTTTTGTGATCAATTTTGATTTGATTTCTATTTTTTTTTAATAATTGAAAATGTAAATCAGTTTCTCTTAAACCCTTAGAATTATTTAGAATTAGATATTTCACATCTCTTTCTAAGTTTCTTGTAACATCATAATCTTATGGGTATACTTATACATATACTTACATAAAGTGTAATAAATACAAGATACAAGTACCGAGCGAAAAAATTAGAGTATGCCGAATCAACAAAATTTCATTCATATACTGTGGATTCATAAATAAAGAATGCCTGCTCTAATTATTGTTTTTGAACGTATTTTATTTGAATTTGAATTTTCCGATTTAGTTTTTTTAGTCAAAAATTGTTGAATGCTCCTACCATACAAACTAATTTATTTAAACATATAATGTTTAAAATTTGGAAATATCCGTCGTCTACCTCTTATTTGAGCTAACTTCTGTTTTACAATCGTTTTACAACCATTTTACAACTCTCTGTACGACCCCCTGCTGTTAGGGACTAGTGATTGACAGCTGTCATATAGCTCAGGCAACAGATTTTTATGCAACCGAAACTACTCCAAATTGAAATTTTATTTTACTCCGGTGGAGCCTTAATGAAGCTATCGAATGAATTAATGAACGAAGGAAAGTCTCATCCTAGGTCTAATACAGAGTAAATACGTCTCAAATCGTAAAAAAGACAGAGCTCCACTTGAAATCTGATTAGATACATAGAACGATTACAAAATTTAATTCCATCATATATCTGTGTTTGATACCTCCGAAACGTTAGGAATCGTTCTTTCCCGTGTCAAATTACGTCCTACCTCTATATTTTAAGTTATCTTGACGTTTTCTATGTATACATTGCATAAGATATAATGTACAGAGCATTTGAACGTCTTTTAATTTTCAGTTATTAATGAAGCTAGCGATTGAATTCCTGAACGAAGGAATGTCTCATCCTAGGTCTAATACAGACTAAATACGTCTCAAATCGTAAAAAACACAGAGCTCCACTTGATATCTGATTAGATACATAGAACGATTACAAAATTTAATTCCATCATATATCTGTGTTTGATACCTCTGAAACGTTAGGAATCGTTCTTTCTCGTGTCAAATTACGTCCTACCTCTATATTTTGAGTTATCTTGACGTTTTCTATGTATACATTGCATAAGATATAATGTACAGAGCATTTGAACGTCTTTTAATTTTCAGGTATTAATGAAGCTATCGATTGAATTCCTGAACGAAGGAAAGTCTCATCCTAGGTCTAATACAGGGTAAATACGTCTCAAATCGTAAAAAAGACAAAGCTGCACTTGAAATCTGATTAGATACACAGATCGAACACAAAATTTTATTCCACCATATATCTGTGTTTGATACATCTGAAACGTTTGGAATCGTTCTTTCCCGTGTCGAATGACGTCCTACCTCTTTATTTCAAGTTATCTTGACGTTTTCTATGTATACATTGCATAAGATATAATGTACAGAGCATTTGAACGACTTTTAATTTTCAGTTATTAATGAAGCTAGCGATTGAATTCCTCAACGAAGCAATGTCTCATCCTAGGTCTAATACAGACTAAATACGTCTCATATCGTAAAAAACACAGAGCTCCACTTGTTATCTGATTAGATACATAGAACGAACACAAAACTTTATTCCACCATATATCTGTGTTTAATACATCTAAAATGTTTGGAATCGTTCTTTCCCGTGTCGAATGACGTCCTACCTCTTTATTTCAAGTTATCTTGACGGTTTCTATGTATACATTGCATAAGATATAATGTACAGAGCATTTGAACGACTTTTAATTTTCAGTTATTAATGAAACTAGCGATTGGATTCCTAAACGAAGCAATGTCTCATCCTAGGTCTAATACAGACTAAATAAGTCTCAAATCGTAAGAAACACAGAGCTCCACTTGATATCTGATTAGATACATAGAACGATTACAAAATTTAATTCCATCATATATCTGTGTTTGATACCTCCGAAACGTTAGGAATCGTTCTTTCCCGTGTCAGAATGACGTCCTACCTCTTTATTTCAAGTTATCTTGACGTTTTCTATTTATACATTGTATAAGATATAATGTACAGAGCATTTGAACGACTTTTAATTTTCAGTTATTAATGAAGCTAGCGATTGGATTCCTAAACGAAGCAATGTCTCATCCTAGGTCTAATACAGACTAAATACGTCTCAAATCGTAAGAAACACAGAGCTCCACTTGATATCTGATTAGATACATAGAACGATTACAAAATTTAATTCCATCATATATCTGTGTTTGATACATCCGAAACGTTAGGAATCGTTCTTTCGCGTGTCAAATTACGTCCTACCTCTATATTTTGAGTAATCTTCACGTTTCCTATGTATACATTGCATAAGATATAATGTACAGAGCATTTGAACGTCTTTTAATTTTCAGTTATTAATGAAGATAGCGATTGAATTCCTTAACGAAGGAAAGTCTCATCCTAGGTCTAATACAGAGTAACTACGTCTCAAATCGTAAAAAATACAGAGCTCCACTTGAAATCTGATTAGATACATAGAACGATTACAAAATTTAATTCCATCATATATCTGAGTTTGATACCTCTGAAACGTTAGGAATCGTTCTTTTGCGTGTCAAATTACGTCCTACCTCTATATTTTGAGTAATCTTCACGTTTTCTATGTATACATTGCATAAGATTTAATGTACAGAGCATTTGAACGTCTTTTAATTTTCAGTTATTAATGAAGCTATCGATTGAATTCCTAAACGAAGGAAAGTCTCATCCTAGGTCTAATACAGACTAAATACGTCTCAAATCGTAAAAAAGACAGAGCTCCACTTGAAATCTGATTAGATACATAGAACGATTACAAAATTTTATTCCATCATATATCTGTGTTTGATACCTCCGAAACGTTAGGAATCGTTCTGTCGCGTGTCAAATTACGTCCTACCTCTATATTTTAAGTTATCTTGACGTTTCCTATGTATACATTGCATAAGATATAATGTACAGAGCATTTGAACGTCTTTTAATTTTCAGTTATTAATGAAGCTATCGATTGAATTCCTGAACGAAGGAAAGTCTCATCCTAGGTCTAATACAGAGTAAATACGTCTCAAATCGTAAAAAATACAGAGCTCCACTTGAAATGTGATTAGATACATAGAACGATTACAAGATTTAATTCCATCATATATCTGTGTTTGATACCTCCGAAACGTTAGGAATCGTTCTTTCTCGTGTCAAATTACGTCCTACCTCTATATTTTAAGTTATCTTGACGTGTTCTATGTATACATTGCATAAGATATAATGTACAGCGCATTTGAACGTCTTTTAATTTTCAGTTATTAATGAAGCTATCGATTGAATTCCTGAACGAAGGAAAGTCTCATCCTAGGTCTAATACAGAGTAAATACGTCTCAAATCGTAAAAAAGACAAAGCTGCACTTGAAATCTGATTAGATACACAGAATCGAACACAAAACTTTATTCCACCATATATCTGTGTTTGATACATCTGAAACGTTTGGAATCGTTCTTTCCCGTGTCGAATTACGTCCTACCTCTATATTTCAAGTTATCTTGACGTTTTCTATGTATACATTGCATAAGATATAATGTACTGAGCATTTGAAGGTCTTTTAATTTTCAGTTATTAATGAAGCTAGCGATTGAATTCCTTAACGAAGCAATGTCTCATCCTAGGTCTAATACAGACTAAATACGTCTCAAATCGTAAAAACACAGAGCTCCACTTGTTATCTGATTAGATACATAGAACGATTACAAAATTTTATTCCATCAATATATCTGTGTTTGATACCTCTAAAACGTTTGGAATCGTTCTTTCCCGTGTCGAATGACGTCCTACCTCTATATTTCAAGTTATCTTGACGTTTTCTATGTATACATTGCATAAGATATAATGTACAGAGCATTTGAACGACTTTTAATTTTCAGTTATTAATGAAGCTATCGATTGAATTCCTAAACGAAGCAATGTCTCATCCTAGGTCTAATACAGACTAAATAAGTCTCAAATCGTAAGAAACACAGAGCTCCACTTGAAATCTGATTAGATACATAGAACGATTACAAAATTTAATTCCATCATATATCTGTGTTTGATACCTCCGAAACGTTAGGAATCGTTCTTTCGCGTGTCAAATTACGTCCTACCTCTATATTTTAAGTTATCCTGACGTGTTCTATGTATACATTGCATAAGATATAATGTACAGCGCATTTGAACGTCTTTTAATTTTCAGTTATTAATGAAGTTAGCGATTGAATTCCTGAACGAAGGAAAGTCTCATCCTAGGTCTAATACAGACTAAATACGTCTCAAATCGTAAAAAAGACAGAGCTCCACTTGAAATCTGATTAGATACATAGAACGATTACAAAATTTAATTCCATCATATATCTGAGTTTGATACCTCCGAAACGTTAGGAATCGTTCTTTCGCGTGTCAAATTACGTCCTACCTCTATATTTTGAGTAATCTTGACGTTTCCTATGTATACATTGCATAAGATATAATGTACAGAGCATTTGAACGTCTTTTAATTTTCAGTTATTAATGAAGCTAGCGATTGAATTCCTTAACGAAGGAAAGTCTCATCCTAGGTCTAATACAGAGCAACTACGTCTCAAATCGTAAAAAAGACAAAGCTCCACTTGAAATCTGATTAGATACATAGAACGATTACAAAATTTAATTCAATCATATATCTGTGTTTGATACCTCCGAAACGTTAGGAATCGTTCTATCTCGTGTCAAATTACGTCCTACCTCTATATTTTAAGTTATCTTGACGTGTTCTATGTATACATTGCATAAGATATAATGTACAGCGCATTCGAACGTCTTTTAATTTTCAGTTATTAATGAAGCTATCGATTGAATTCCTGAACGAAGGAAAGTCTCATCCTAGGTCTAATACAGAGTAAATACGTCTCAAATCGTAAAAAAGACAAAGCTGCACTCAAAATCTGATTAGATACACAGATCGAACACAAAACTTTATTCCATCATATATCTGTGTTTGATACATCTGAAACGTTTGGAATCGTTCTTTCCCGTGTCGAATGACGTCCTACCTCTATATTTCAAGTTATCTTGACGTTTTCTATGTATACATTGCATAAGATATAATGTACAGAGCATTTGAACGTCTTTTAATTTTCAGTTATTAATGAAGCTAGCGATTGAATTCCTGAACGAAGCAAAGTCTCATCCTAGGTCTAATACAGACTAAATACGTCTCAAATCGTAAAAAGACAGAGCTCCACTTGAAATCTGATTAGATACATAGAACGATTACAAAACTTTATTCCACAATATATCTGTGTTTGATACATCTGAAACGTTTGGAATCGTTCTTTCCCGTGTCGAATGACGTCCTACCTCTTTATTTCAAGTTATCTTGACGTTTTCTATGTATACATTGCATAAGATATAATGTACAGAGCATTTGAACGTCTTTTAATTTTCAGTTATTAATGAAGCTATCGATTGAATTCCTAAACGAAGCAATGTCTCATCCTAGGTCTAATACAGACTAAATACGTCTCAAATCGTAAGAAACACAGTGCTCCACTTGATATCTGATTAGATACATAGAACGATTACAAAATTTAATTCCATCATATATCTGTGTTTGATACCTCCGAAACGTTAGGAATCGTTCTTTCGCGTGTCAAATTACGTCCTACCTCTATATTTTAAGTTATCCTGACGTGTTCTATGTATACATTGCATAAGATATAATGTACAGCGCATTTGAACGTCTTTTAATTTTCAGTTATTAATGAAGCTATCGATTGAATTCCTGAACGAAGGAAAGTCTCATCCTAGGTCTAATACAGAGTAAATACGTCTCAAATCGTAAAAAAGACAGAGCTCCACTTGAAATCTGATTAGATACATAGAACGATTACAAAACTTAATTCCATCATATATCTGTGTTTGATACCTCCGAAACGTTAGGAATCGTTCTTTCGCGTGTCAAATTACGTCCTACCTCTATATTTTGAGTTATCTTGACGTTTCCTATGTATACATTGCATAAGATATAATGTACAGAGCATTTGAACGTCTTTTAATTTTCAGTTATTAATGAAGCTAGCGATTGAATTCCTTAACGAAGGAAAGTCTCATCCTAGGTCTAATACAGAGTAAATACGTCTCAAATCGTAAAAAAGACAGAGCTCCACTTGAAATCTGATTAGATACATAGAACGATTACAAAATTTAATTCAATCATATATCTGTGTTTGATACCTCCGAAACGTTAGGAATCGTTCAATCTCGTGTCAAATTACGTCCTACCTCTATATTTTAAGTTATCTTGACGTGTTCTATGTATACATTGCATAAGATATAATGTACAGAGCATTTGAACGTCTTTTAATTTTCAGTTATTAATGAAGCTATCGATTGAATTCCTGAACGAAGGAAAGTCTCATCCTAGGTCTAATACAGAGTAAATACGTCTCAAATCGTAAAAAAGACAAAGCTGCACTTGAAATCTGATTAGATACACAGATCGAACACAAAACTATATTCCACCATATATCTGTGTTTGATACATCTGAAACGTTTGAAATCGTTCTTTCCCGTGTCGAATGACGTCCTACCTCTTTATTTCAAGTTATCTTGACGTTTTCTATGTATACATTGCATAAGATATAATGTACAGAGCATTTGAACGTCTTTTAATTTTCATTTATTAATGAAACTAGCGATTGAATTCCTAAACGAAGCAATGTCTCATCCTAGGTCTAATACAGAGTAAATACGTCTCAAATCGTAAGAAACACAAAGCTCCACTTGATATCTGATTAGATACATAGAACGATTACAAAATTTAATTCCATCATATATCTGTGTTTGATACCTCCGAAACGTTAGGAATCGTTCTGTCGCGTGTCAAATTACGTCCTACCTCTATATTTTGAGTAATCTTTACGTTTCCTATGTATACATTGCATAAGATATAATGTACAGAGCATTTGAACCTCTTTTAATTTTCAGGTATTAAGGCTCTACCGGAGTGGTTTGTAGATACAATGTAAAATAATGGTAACATTTATTCCTTTTTTTTCCACATTTTCAAAATTGAAGCAAAGGTCGATTGCTCTATACATATGAACAGCTAGTGCCGAGGTCTGAGATACATTAGTTTTCCGAAAAAACTTTTAGTTTTCCTTAAATCGCGAAAAATCGTTATCTTATTTATTCCTCTTTTTTCTCGGGTAATGACTTTTTGTTGTTGAATTTTTGACCACTTTGTAAACCATTAAAGTACCGAGGTCTGAGATACCTTATTTTTTTGATAAACTTATTAATTAATTAGATATTTGATAATAAAGTTTTTGAAAGTAGGCAACTTGTTCTACATGTGATCTCAAAACTTGTGCTAATCGACGATGATTTATTACCCCCCAGCATGGTGCTCGGCAGTAGGCAATAAACAGATTAGTTTTATATACCTAGAACCTTTTTCTACAAATGTGGATTTTATAAAATAGAATGTTTTGGTCCAAAATAAAAATATATAAGTAACACCCAACATGAAAAATATCGAAAATGCAGCAGAACGCGGATTGCAATTAAGTTAAAAAACTATATCCACTTAAGTTTAAATTTATCAAAGATCTTTTTTCCGTAATAGTCTTAATTGTCTATGTCTCTTTTTTCTGGGTCAATTAATTCCGGAAGCAAAGCATTTAAAAAGAATTTTTCTAAATGAGGTATCATGTTAAAAAACCAAAATTCATCATCTCTCTCAATTTCGCAGTATTTAATGTCGACACTGGTATATACTATAAAATAACAAATATTGCGCTTACAGATACGTAACTGTCCTTGAATTTGATAATAATAATTATGATTCTGCTTTAACTTTAAATTTCCGTTATTATCTATTGTACAATAATCAATTTTTTTCTTCTCGATACCTTCCTGAATTGTCATATCACGTGCTGAATACGGACATTTGACTTCTACAATTGTTTCGGTACCGATTAGCCCATCCGGTGAAGCTGCTAGATATCTATAATCACTGTCAACAAATAAGCCGCATTGTTCTATTTTTGAACTGATAATTTTTTCAAAGGTCTCAATTGCTGTAGATTCACATATAATTCCGTGATTTAAAGATGGTGGTAAGAAGGAACAAGAAATTGATGACTTTGAATATAAGATTTCTTCTACCGTATTTGCTGTGCCCGTTTCTGGTCTCATTTTACAAATTTTCCCGAATTTGCTAGATGTAAGTCTAATATTTCGCTCTTTATACCACTCCGGGTTTGTACTTTGGCCCCTAGTTTTTCGTTCAATTTCAAAAATGTTACATTGTGAATAATTATGAATCATTTCAATTTTTTTAATTTGATATTCGTTGTCTGGTAAATCTGGAATATTGTCCATTTCGCTATTATTAACTCCGTAATCTGAATCCGTACTGCAAGCGCGACCCCTTTTTTTGTACCCCCTCTTTTGTTTTGTAATTTCTTTTTCTTTAACATAAATTGCTGTGTAAATTTACCGATACCACCACTGCTTAATTTTTCGACTATCTGACCAACAAGATTTCCTTGACAATTATAATTAAGCGCAGCAGCATGGCATCTGCCTTCATAAGATCCCCTCAAAGAAAAATTAATTCTTTTCCCCCAACTAGTTTGTTTACAATCGAATTGTACGTTTCAGCAGCATTGCTATCTACATCGTATAGCAAACTACATGACATATTAGCAACACGATTCAAACAATTATTGAATGGTTCATAAACATTACTTTTAGTGAAGTCATTATAAGCAATTTCATTTACTTGGCCACTTGTTTTACAAAAATAGATATCACATTTCGAATGGTCGCCAAAAATATGCCGAGGGCCATTTAAAATATCATTTTTCAAATTTTCAATTTTCACATGCAAGGGTTTATTTTCAGTTTTTCTAAATTTAATTGCGCTCACTACTGCTGTTCTAAATTTCAAAACATTACCTCGGATAAAGTTTCTGATATGAATATCGGTTTTTGGAATTTTACAAATGTCTCTAAGCTTGTTACAATAGTTCCGTAATATGTGATTTCGACATTCAATTTTTTGGATAAAACAATTGGATCCGTACGGCTGAAAATATTTAATTTTCTTATAAACGCTACTATCCCCATCACCAATGATTTTATCAAATATTAAATTATGCATATCTATTGAATTTTGAAAACCTTCTAGAATGACCGCTGATTCCATTGATGTAGAAGTATTACTAAAATTTTTAAAACATTTATGACGCGGAATTGATTTCTTTTCTTTCCGACTTTTTTGGCATATTTTGCATAATTTATTTTTAACCCCAATATATAAAATTTTCCTTGTTCTTGCGCCGATTATACACCCAACACCTGATAACGCATTATAATTCGACTTATACGATCTCTTACTCCAAGCCCCATCTACAATAACAGTTATTCTAGGTAGCCCATCTGTACCCACTTCCCCTGCTTCAGTCGCTAACCTGTATTCTTCCTTACCAGCTTCTTTCATTTTATCCACTGATAATTTCTCAACACAATTCAAAACTTTTTTCTCTGTAGCAATGTAAGTTTTATCCGACATACAAGGAATATCTAAAGCGTAACATAATTCAGCAAACTGTGAATAGCCGTTACCACTTGCAACCACTCCACATACCGCTGCTTCATTTATTCCAATTTTTTTACTATTATCTTCCGTACTAAAATTATCTGTTTTTCCGCACACGCTGCATTTATAAGTAAAAATACTTTTTAACTCGAATCGTTTTTCATTAATAATATTGATATCGTAAAAACTACAACCAAAACCCTCGTGCTTTATATTTTTTAACGCTGAAAGTAAGCTTTTTATATCTACAATCCTGCGACCACTGACTTCAAAATCATTATTATCCGTAATTCCCTGCCCAACAAAAACTTGATCTGCGGAATCTGCACTGTCTGAAACTGAATTTCTTATACCGCTACTATCTGTTTCAACAGTGTTATTGGTAAAACTATTTGTCGCACTTTTCCTTAATTTATGAAAATTTTTAAAAATTTGTTTTCTACTTTTACGCTTACCAGATTTTCTGAGATGACCATTGTTACCCATGATAAATTGATAATTCAATTTAATAACTATGAAATAGCAAAAAATTCAGATAGCTCTAAAAAGAGCTGAAAATACTTGAAATCACTTGAACGCACAGATGCACCCAAAAGACACAAATACTAAACTGATATAATGAAATTAGGAACTATTTTTGGCTTTTATACAATAATTTCTTTCCCTCTCCAGGTAACTGTTGGAATATTATATCTTGTCTTTTGTATAATGAAACGGAAAACCATTTGCAAATCGGATTGAGGTAGAATTCCATCAAAATCATAAAACAAGTAATAAAAAAATAAGTACCTATTTTATGCTGGCGGAAGAATTAACTTGACTTGAGAATGAATGAATTTATAATGTTTACCTATCTTCCACAGAATTGTATATCAAAATTTCTAAGGTAATTTTTCCAAGAAACTATCATAGATTCTTTTACGTTTGCCGATTTCAAAAGTTTTTGGCAGTATATCTTTTTCTCTTCTCTTTTGCGCATCATAACATCGATTTATAATAAGTAATTTTATTAAAAACTTCATATTCAGAAGATGCAGAATCTGACTCTGATTTGTAATATAAAAATTTTGTGTACATACATTTTTAATTAAAATTGATTTAAATGATTCCTCAAAAAATTGGTACTGTCTAAATACTTCTTACGTTTTTTTCGGTCTCTTTCTACCCTTTCGTGTTTTTACCTGACTACAATAATATCTTCCGTCTTTCGGCATGTTTGAAAAATTTGGTGTTATAAACAATTTATCTTGACATGCGGCAAATTACGGCTAAGTTTTGTGATCAATTTTGATTTGATTTCTATTTTTTTTTAATAATTGAAAATGTAAATCAGTTTCTCTTAAACCCTTAGAATTATTTAGAATTAGATATTTCACATCTCTTTCTAAGTTTCTTGTAACATCATAATCTTATGGGTATACTTATACATATACTTACATAAAGTGTAATAAATACAAGATACAAGTACCGAGCGAAAAAATTAGAGTATGCCGAATCAACAAAATTTCATTCATATACTGTGGATTCATAAATAAAGAATGCCTGCTCTAATTATTGTTTTTGAACGTATTTTATTTGAATTTGGATTTTCCGATTTAGTTTTTTTAGTCAAAAATTGTTGAATGCTCCTACCATACAAACTAATTTATTTAAACATATAATGTTTAAAATTTGGAAATATCCGTCGTCTACCTCTTATTTGAGCTAACTTCTGTTTTACAATCGTTTTACAACCATTTTACAACTCTCTGTACGACCCCCTGCTGTTAGGGACTAGTGATTGACAGCTGTCATATAGCTCAGGCAACAGATTTTTATGCAACCGAAACTACTCCAAATTGAAATTTTATTTTACTCCGGTGGAGCCTTAATGAAGCTATCGAATGAATTAATGAACGAAGGAAAGTCTCATCCTAGGTCTAATACAGGGTAAATACGTCTCAAATCGTAAAAAAGACAAAGCTGCACTCAAAATCTGATTAGATACACAGATCGAACACAAAACTTTATTCCACCATATATCTGTGTTTGATACATCTGAAACGTTTGGAATCGATCTTTCCCGTGTCGATTGACGTCCTACCCCTTTATTTCAAGTTATCTTGACGTTTTCTATGTATACATTGCATAAGATATAATGTACAGAGCATTTGAACGTCTTTTAATTTTCAGTTATTAATGAAGCTAGCGATTGAATTCCTTAACGAAGCAATGTCTCATCCTAGGTCTAATACAGACTAAATACGTCTCAAATCGTAAAAAACACAGAGCTCCACTTGTTATCTGATTAGATACATAGAACGATTACAAAATTTAATTCAATCATATATCTGTGTTTGATACCTCTGAAACGTTAGGAATCGTTCTTTCTCGTGTCAAATTACGTCCTACTTCTATATTTTGAGTTATCTTGACGTTTTCTATGTATACATTGCATAAGATATAATGTACAGAGCATTTGAACGTCTTTTAATTTTCAGTTATTAATGAAGCTATCGATTGAATTCCTGAACGAAGGAAAGTCTCATCCTAGGTCTAATACAGGGTAAATACGTCTCAAATCGTAAAAAAGACAAAGCTTCACTTGAAATCTGATTAGATACATAGAACGATACACAAAATTTAATTCCATCATATATCTGTGTTTGATACATCCAAAACGTTAGGAATCGTTCTTTCTCGTGTCAAATTACGTCCTACCTCTATATTTTAAGTTATCTTGACGTTTTCTATGTATACATTGCATAAGATATAATGTACAGCGCATTTGAAC
>JAPTHL010000036.1:0-26386 GCA_028455855.1 Meloe dianella
TGTGTTTGATACCTCTGAAACGTTCGGAATCGTTCTTTCTCGTGCCAGATTACGTCCTACCTCTATATTTTGAGTAATCTTGACGTTTCCTATGTATACATTGCATAAGATATAATGTACAGAGCATTTGAACGTCTTTTAATTTTCAGTTATTAATGAAGCTATCGATTGAATTCCTGAACGAAGGAAAGTCTCATTCTAGGTCTAATACGGACTATATACGTCTCAAATCGGAAAAAGACAGAGCTCCACTTGAAATTTGATTAGACACATAAAACTATTACAGAATTTAATTCCATCATATATCTGTGTTTGATACCTCCGAAACGTTAGGAATCGTTCGTTCTCGTGTCAAATCACGTCCTACCTCTATATTTTAGGTTATCTTGATGTTTTCTATGTATACATTGCATAAGATATAATGTACAACGCATTTGAACGGCTTTTAATTTTCAGTTATTAATGAAGCTATCGATTGAATTCCTAAACGAAGGGAAGCCTCATCCTAGGTCTAATACAGAATGAATACGTCTCAATTTGTTAAACAGACAGAGCTCCATTTGATATATGATTAGATACATAGAACGATTACAAAACTCAATTCCATCATATTCCTGTGTTTGATACCTCTGAAACGTTCGGAATCGTTCTTTCTCGTGTCAGGTTACGTCCTACCTCTATATTTTGATTAATCTTGACGTTTCTCAATGTATACATTGCATAAGATATAATGTACAGAGCATTTGAACGTCTTTTAATTTTCAGTTATTAATGAAGCTATCGATTGAATTCCTGAACGAAGGAACGTCTCATCCTAGGTCTAATACAGAGTAACTACGTCTCAAATCGTAAAAAAGACAAAGCTCCACTCGAAATTTGATTAGATACACAGATTGAACACAAAACATTATTCCATCATATATCTGTGTTTGAAACCTCTAAAACGCTAGGAATCGTTCGTTCTTGTGTCAAATTACGTCCTACCTCTATATTTCAGGTTATCTTGACATTTTCTATGTATACATTGCATAAGATATAATGTACAGCGCATTTGAACGGCTTTGAATTTTCAGTTATTAATGAAGCTATCGATTGAATTCCTAAACGAAGGGAAGCCTCATCCTAGGTCTAATACAGAATGAATACGTCTCAAATTGATAAACAGACAGAGCTCCATTTGAAATATGATTAGATACATAGAACGATTACAAAACTCAATTCCACCATATACCTGTGTTTGATACCTCTGAAACGTTCGGAATCGTTCTTTCTCGTGCCAGATTACGTCCTACCTCTATATTTTGAGTAATCTTGACGTTTCCTATGTATACATTGCATAAGATATAATGTACAGAGCATTTGAACGTCTTTTAATTTTCAGTTATTAATGAAGCTATCGATTGAATTCCTGAACGAAGGAACGTCTCATCCTAGGTCTAATACAGAGTAAAACCGTCTCGAATTGTAAAAAAGACAGAGCTCCATTTGAAATATGATTAGATACATAGAACGATTACAAAACTTAATTCCATCATATAGCTGCGTTTGATACCTCTGAAACGTTAGGAATCGTTCGTTCTCGTGTCAAATTACGTCCTACCTCTATATTTCAGGTTATCTTGACGTTTTCTATGTATACATTGCATAAGATATAATGTACAGCGCATTTGAGCGGCTTTGAATTTTCAGTTATTAATGAAGCTATCGATTGAATTCCTAAACGAATGGAAGCCTCATCCTAGGTCTAATACAGAGTAAATACGTCTCAAATTGTAAAAAGGACAGAGTTCCATTTGAAATATGATTAGATACATAGAACGATTACAAACCTTAATTCCATCATATAGCTGTGTTTGATACGTCCGAAACGTTAGGAATCGTTCGTTCTTGTGTCAAATTACGTCCTACCTCTATATTTTAGGTTATCTTGACGTTTTCTATGTATACATTGCATAAGATATGATGTACAGCGCGTTTGAACATCTATTAATTTTCAGTTATTAATGAAGCTATCGATTGAATTCCTAAACGAAGGGAAGCCTCATCCTAGGTCTCATACAGAGTAAATGCGTCTCAAATTGTAAAAAAGACAGAGCTCTATTCGAAATATGATTAGATACATAGAACGATAAGAAAACTTAATTCCATCATATACCTGTGTTTGATACCTCTGAATCGTTTGGAATCGTTGTTTCTCGTGTCAGATTACGTCCTACCTCTATATTTTGAGTAATCTTGACGTTTCCTATGTATACATTGCGTAAGATATAATGTACAGAGCATTTGAACGTCTTTTAATTTTCAGTTATTAATGAAGTTATCGATTGAATTCCTGAACGAAGGAAAGTCTCATACTAGGTCTAATACAGAGTAAATACGTCTCAAATTGTAAGAAGGACAGAGTTCTATTTGAAATATGATTAGATACATAGAACGATTACAAAACTTAATTCCATCATATAGCTGTGTTTGATACGTCCGAAACGTTAGGAATCGTTCGTTCTCGTGTCGAGTTACGTCCTACCTCTATATTCCAGGTTATCTTGACGTTTTCTATGTATACATTGCATAAGATATAATGTACAGCGCGTTTGAACATCTATTAATTTTCAGTTATTAATGAAGCTATCGATTGAATTCCTAAACGAAGGGAAGCCTCATCCTAGGTCTAATACAGAATGAATACGTCTCAAATTGTTAAACAGACAGAGCTTCATTTGATATATGATTAGATACATAGAACGATTACAAAACTCAATTCCATCATATTCCTGTGTTTGATACCTCTGAAACGTTCGGAATCGTTCTTTCTCGTGTCAGGTTACGTCCTACCTCTATATTTTGATTAATCTTGACGTTTCTCAATGTATACATTGCATAAGATATAATGTACAGAGCATTTGAACGTCTTTTAATTTTCAGTTATTAATGAAGATATCGATTGAATTCCTGAACGAAGGAACGTCTCATCCTAGGTCTAATACAGAGTAACTACGTCTCAAATCGTAAAAAAGACAAAGCTCCACTCGAAATTTGATTAGATACACAGATTGAACACAAAACATTATTCCATCATATATCTGTGTTTGATACATCTGAGACGTTTGGAATCGTTCTTTCTCGTGTCAAAGTACGTCTTACCTTCATATTTTAGGTTATCTTGACGTTGTCTATGTATACATTGCATAAGATATAATATACAGCGCATTTGAACGGCTTTTAATTTTCGGTTATTAATGAAGCTATTGATTGAACTCCTAAACGAAGGGAAGCCTCATCCTAGGTCTAATACAGAGTTAAACCGTCTCAAATTATAAAAAAGACAGAGCTCCATTTGAAATATGATTAGATACATAGAACGATTACAAAACTTAATTCCATCATATAGCTGTGTTGGAAACCTCTAAAACGCTAGGAATCGTTCGTTCTCGTGTCAAATTACGTCCTACCTCTATATTTCAGGTTATCTTGACATTTTCTATGTATACATTGCATAAGTTATAATGTACAGCGCATTTGAACGGCTTTGAATTTTCAGTTATTAATGAAGCTATCGATTGAATTCCTAAACGAAGGAAAGTCTCATACTAGGTCTAATACAGAGTAAATACGTCTCAAATTGTAAAAAGGACAGAGTTCCATTTGAAATATGATTAGATACATAGAACGATTACAAAACTTAATTCCATCATATAGCAGTGTTTGATACGTCCGAAACGTTAGGAATCGTTCGTTCTCGTGTCAAATTACGTCTTACCTTCATATTTTAGGTTATCTTGACATTTTCTATGTATACATTGCATAAGATTTAATGTACAGCGCATTTGAACGGCTTTGAATTTTCAGTTATTAATGAAGCTATCGATCGAATTCCTAAACGAAGGAAAGCCTCATCCTAGGTCTAATACAGAATGAATACGTCTCAAATTGATAAACAGACAGAGCTCCATTTGAAATATGATTAGATACATAGAACGATTACAAAACTCAATTCCACCATATACCTGTGTTTGATACCTCTGAAACGTTCGGAATCGTTCTTTCTCGTGCCAGATTACGTCCAACCTCTATATTTTGAGTAATCTTGACGTTTCCTATGTATACATTGCATAAGATATAATGTACAGGGCATTTGAACGTCTTTTAATTTTCAGTTATTAATGAACCTATCGATTGAATTCCTGAACGAAGGAACGTCTCATCCTAGGTCTAATACAGAGTAAATACGTCTCAAATTGTAAAAAGGACAGAGTTCTATTTGAAATATGATTAGATACATAGAACGATTACAAAACTTAATTCCATCATATAGCTGTGTTTGATACGTCCGAAACGTTAGGAATCGTTCGTTCTCGTGTCAAATTACGTCCTACCTCTATATTTCAGGTTATCTTGACGTTTTCCTTGTATACATTGCATAAGATATGATGTACAGCGCGTTTGAACATCTATTAATTTTCAGTTATTAATGAAGCTATCGATTGAATTCCTAAACGAAGGGAAGCCTCATCCTAGGTCTCATACAGAGTAAATGCGTCTCAAATTGTAAAAAAGACAGAGCTCTATTCGAAATATGATTAGATACATAGAACGATAAGAAAACTTAATTCCATCATATACCTGTGTTTGATACCTCTGAATCGTTTGGAATCGTTGTTTCTCGTGTCAGATTACGTCCTACCTCTATATTTTGAGTAATCTTGACGTTTCCTATGTATACATTGCGTAAGATATAATGTACAGAGCATTTGAACGTCTTTTAATTTTCAGTTATTAATGAAGTTATCGATTGAATTCCTGAACGAAGGAAAGTCTCATACTAGGTCTAATACAGAGTAAATACGTCTCAAATTGTAAAAAGGACAGAGTTCTATTTGAAATATGATTAGATACATAGAACGATTACAAAACTTAATTCCATCATATAGCTGTGTTTGATACGTCCGAAACGTTAGGAATCGTTCGTTCTCGTGTCAAATTACGTCCTACCTCTATATTTCAGGTTATCTTGACGTTTTCTATGTATACATTGCATAAGATATGATGTACAGCGCGTTTGAACATCTATTAATTTTCAGTTATTAATGAAGCTATCGATTGAATTCCTAAACGAAGGGAAGCCTCATCCTAGGTCTAATACAGAATGAATACGTCTCAAATTGTTAAACAGACAGAGCTCCATTTGATATATGATTAGATACATAGAACGATTACAAAACTCAATTCCATCATATTCCTGTGTTTGATACCTCTGAAACGTTCGGAATCGTTCTTTCTCGTGTCAGGTTACGTCCTACCTCTATATTTTGATTAATCTTGACGTTTCTCAATGTATACATTGCATAAGATATAATGTACAGAGCATTTGAACGTCTTTTAATTTTCAGTTATTAATGAAGATATCGATTGAATTCCTGAACGAAGGAACGTCTCATCCTAGGTCTAATACAGAGTAACTACGTCTCAAATCGTAAAAAAGACAAAGCTCCACTCGAAATTTGATTAGATACACAGATTGAACACAAAACATTATTCCATCATATATCTGTGTTTGATACATCTGAGACGTTTGGAATCGTTCTTTCTCGTGTCAAAGTACGTCTTACCTTCATATTTTAGGTTATCTTGACGTTGTCTATGTATACATTGCATAAGATATAATATACAGCGCATTTGAACGGCTTTTAATTTTCGGTTATTAATGAAGCTATTGATTGAACTCCTAAACGAAGGGAAGCCTCATCCTAGGTCTAATACAGAGTTAAACCGTCTCAAATTATAAAAAAGACAGAGCTCCATTTGAAATATGATTAGATACATAGAACGATTACAAAACTTAATTCCATCATATAGCAGTGTTTGATACGTCCGAAACGTTAGGAATCGTTCGTTCTCGTGTCAAATTACGTCTTACCTTCATATTTTAGGTTATCTTGACATTTTCTATGTATACATTGCATAAGATTTAATGTACAGCGCATTTGAACGGCTTTGAATTTTCAGTTATTAATGAAGCTATCGATTGAATTCCTAAACGAAGGAAAGCCTCATCCTAGGTCTAATACAGAATGAATACGTCTCAAATTGATAAACAGACAGAGCTCCATTTGAAATATGATTAGATACATAGAACGATTACAAAACTCAATTCCACCATATACCTGTGTTTGATACCTCTGAAACGTTCGGAATCGTTCTTTCTCGTGCCAGATTACGTCCTACCTCTATATTTTGAGTAATCTTGACGTTTCCTATGTATACATTGCATAAGATATAATGTACAGGGCATTTGAACGTCTTTTAATTTTCAGTTATTAATGAAGCTATCGATTGAATTCCTGAACGAAGGAACGTCTCATCCTAGGTCTAATACAGAGTAAATACGTCTCAAATTGTAAAAAGGACAGAGTTCTATTTGAAATATGATTAGATACATAGAACGATTACAAAACTTAATTCCATCATATAGCTGTGTTTGATACGTCCGAAACGTTAGGAATCGTTCGTTCTCGTGTCAAGTTACGTCCTACCTCTATATTCCAGGTTATCTTGACGTTTTCTATGTATACATTGCATACGATATAATGTACAGCGCGTTTGAACATCTATTAATTTTCAGTTATTAATGAAGCTATCGATTGAATTCCTAAACGAAGGGAAGCCTCATCCTAGGTCTAATACAGACTAAATACGTCTCAAATCGTGAAAAAGGCAGAGCTCCACTCGAAATCTGATTAGATACATAGAACGATTACAAAATTTAATCCCATCATATATCTGTGTTTGATGCCTCCGAAACGTTAGGAATCGTTCGTTCTCGTGTCAAATTACGCCCTACCTCTATATTTCAGGTTATCTTGACGTTTTCTATGTATACATTGCATAAAATATAATGTACAGCGCATTTGAACGGCTTTGAATTTTCAGTTATTAATGAAGCTATCGATTGAATTCCTGAACGAACTAAGGTCTCATCCTAGGTCTAATACGGAGTAACTACGTCTCAAATCGTAAAAAAGACAAAGCTCCACTCGAATTCTGATTAGATACACAGATCGAAGACAAAACATTATTCCATCATATATCTGTGTTTGATACATGTGAAACGTTTGGAATCGTTCTGTCCCGTGTCAAATGACGTCCTACCACTATATTTTAAGTTATCTTGACGTTTTCTATGTATACATTGCATAAGATATAATGTACAGCGCATTTGAACGTCTTTTAATTTTCAGTTATTAATGAAGTTATCGATTGAATTCCTGATCGAAGGAAAGTCTCATTTTAGGTCTAATACGGACTATATACGTCTCAAATCGGGAAAAAGACAGAGCTCCACTTGAAATTTGATTAGACACATAAAACGATTACAGAATTTAATTCCATCATATATCTGTGTTTGATACCTCCGAAACGTTAGGAATCGTTCGTTCTCGTGTCAAATCACGTCCTACCTCTATATTTTAGGTTATCTTGATGTTTCCTATGTATACATTGCATAAGATATAATGTACAGAGCATTTGAACGTCTTTTAATTTTCAGTTATTAATGAAGTTATCGATTGAACTCCTGAACGAAGGAAAGTCTCATCCTAGGTCTAATACAGAGTAACTACGTCTCAAATTGTAAAAAAGACAAAGCTCCATTCGAAATCTGATTAGATACATAGAACGATTACAAAACATTAATTCCATCATATATCTGTGTTTGATACATATGAAACGTTTGGAATCGTTCTGTCCCGTGTCGAATTACGTCCTATCACTATATTTTAAGTTATCTTGACGTTTTCTATGTATACATTGCATAAGATATAATGTACAGAGCATTTGAACGTCTTTTAATTTTCAGTTATTAATGTAGCTAGCGATTGATACTCCTGAACGAAGAGAAGTCTCATCCTAGTTCTAATACAGACTAAATACGTCTCAAATCGTAAAAAAGACAGAGCTTTACTTGAAATCTGATTAGATACATAGAACGAATACAAAATTTAATTCCATCATATATCTGTGTTTGATACGTCCGAAACGTTAGGAATCGTTCGTTCTCGTGTCAGATTACGTCCTACTTCTATATTTCAGGTTATCTTGACGTTTTCTATGTATACATTGCAAAAGATATAATGTACAGCGCGTTTGAACGTCTATTAATTTTCAGATATTAATGAAGCTATCGATTGAATTAATAAACGAAGGGAAGCCTCATCCTAGGTCTAATACAGAGTAAATGCGTCTCAAATTGTAAAAACGACAGAGCTCCATTTGAAATATGATTAGATACATAGAACGATTACAAAACTTAATTCCATCATATACCTGTGTTTGATACCTCCGAAACGTTTGGAATCGTTGTTTCTCGTGTCAGATTACCTCCTACCTCTATATTTTGAGTAATCTTGACGTTTCCTATGTATACATCGCATAAGATATAATGTACAGAGCATTTGAACGTCTTTTAATTTTCAGTTATTAATGAAGTTATCGATTGAATTCCTGAACGAAAGAAAGTCTCATCCTAGGTCTAATACAGAGTAAATACGTCTCAAAATCGTAAAAAAGACAGAGCTCCATTTGAAATATGATTAGATACATAGAACGATTACAAAACTTAATTCCATCATATAGCTGTGTTTGATACCTCTGAAACGTTAGGAATCGTTCTTTCTCGTGTCAAATTACGTCTTACCTTCATATTTTAGGTTATCTTGACGTTTTCTATGTATACATTGCATAAGATATAATGTACAGCGCATTTGATCGGCTTTTAATTTTCGGTTATTAATGAAGCTATTGATTGAACTCCTGAACGAAGGAAAGTCTCATCCTAGGTCTAATACAGAGTAACTGCTCTCAAATCGTAAAAAAGACAAAGCTCCACCCAAAATCTGATTAGATACACAGATCGAAGACAAAACATTATTCCATCATATATCTGTGTTTGATACATATGAAACGTTTGGAATCGTTCTGTCCCGTGTCGAATGACGTCCTATCACTATATTTTAAGTTATCTTGACGTTTTCTATGTATACATTGCATAAGATATAATGTACAGAGCATTTGAACGTCTTTTAATTTTCAGTTATTAATGTAGCTAGCGATTGATATCCTGAATAAAGAAAAGTCTCATTCTAGTTCTAATACAGACTAAATACGTCTCAAATCGTGAAAAAGACAGAGCTTTACTTGAAATCTGATTAGATACATAGAACGAATACAAAATTTAATTCCATCATATATCTGTGTTTGATACGTCCGAAACGTTAGGAATCGTTCGTTCTCGTGTCAAATTACGTCCTACTCCTATATTTCAGGTTATCTTGACGTTTTCCATGTATACATTGCGAAAGATATATTGTACAGCGCGTTTGAACGTCTATTAATTTTCAGATATTAATGAAGCTATCGATTGAATTAATAAACGAAGGGAAGCCTCATCCTAGGTCTAATACAGAGTAAATGCGTCTCAAATTGTAAAAAAGACAGAGCTCCATTTGAAATATGATTAGATACATAGAACGATTACAAAAACTTAATTCCATCATATAGCTGTGTTTGATACCTCTGAAACTTTTGGAATCGTTCTTTCTCTGGTCAGATTACGTCCTACCTCTATATTATGAGTAATCTTGACATTTCCTATGCATACATTGCATAAAATATAATGTACAGAGCTTTGAACGTCTTTTAATTTTCAGTTATTAATGAAGTTATCGATTGAACTCCTGAACGAAGGAAAGTCTCATCCTAGGTCTAATACAGAGTAACTGCTCTCAAATCGTAAAAAAGACAAAGCTCCACTCGAAATCTGATTAGATACACAGATCGAAGACAAAACATTATTCCATAATATATCTGTGTTTGATACATATGAAACGTTTGGAATCGTTCTGTCCCGTGTCGAATGACGTCCTATCACTATATTTTAAGTTATCTTGACGTTTTCTATGTATACATTGCATAAGATATAATGTACAGAGCATTTGAACGTCTTTTAATTTTCAGTTATTAATGTAGCTAGCGATTGATATCCTGAACAAAGAAAAGTCTCATTCTAGTTCTAATACAGACTAAATACGTCTCAAATCGTGAGAAAGACAGAGCTTTACTTGAAATCTGATTAGATACATAGAACGAATACAAAATTTAATTCCATCATATATCTGTGTTTGATACGTCCGAACGTTAGGAATCGTTCGTTCTCGTGTCAGATCACGTCCTACTTCTATATTTCAGGTTATCTTGACGTTTTCTATGTATACATTGCAAAAGATATAATGTGCAGCGCGTTTGAACGTCTATTAATTTTCAGATATTAATGAAGCTATCGATTGAATTAATAAACGAAGGGAAGCCTCATCCTAGGTCTAATACAGAGTAAATGCGTCTCAAATTGTAAAAAAGACAGACCTCTATTTGAAATATGATTAGATACATAGAACGATAAGAAAACTTAATTCCATCATATACCTGTGTTTGATACCTCCGAATCCTTTGGAATCGTTGTTTCTCGTGTCAGATTACCTCCTACCTCTGTATTTTGAGTAATCTTGACGTTTCCTATGTATACATCGCATAAGATATAATGTACAGAGCATTTGAACGTCTTTTAATTTTCAGTTATTAATGAAGTTATCGATTGAATTCCTGAACGAAAGAAAGTCTCACCCTAGGTCTAATACAGAGTAAATACGTCTCAAAATGTAAAAAAGACAGAGCTCCTTTTGAAATATGATTAGATACATAGAACGATTACAAAACTTAATTCCATCATATAGCTGTGTTTGATACCTCTGAAACGTTAGGAATCGTTCGTTCTCGTGTCAAATTACGTCCTACCTCTATATTTTAGGTTCTCTTGACGTTTTCTATGTATACATTGCATAATATATGATGTACAGCGCATTTGAACGGCTTTTAATTTTCAGTTATTAATGAAGCTATCGATTGAATTCCTAAAGGAAGGAAAGCCTCATCCTAGGTCTAATACAGAGTAAATACGTCTCAAATTGTAAGAAAGGCAGAGCTCCATTTGAAGTATGATTAGATACATCGAACGATTACAAAACTCAATTCCATCATATAGCTGTGTTTGATACTTCTGAAACGTTTGGAATCGCTCTTTCTCGGGTCAGATTACGTCCTACCTCTATATTTTGAGTAATCTTGACGTTTCCTACGTATACATTGCCTAAGATATAATGTACAGAGCATTTGAACGTCTTTTAATTTTCATTTATTAATGAAGTTATCGATTGAATGCCTAAACGAAGGGAAGCCTCATCCTGTGTCTAATACAGATTAAATACGTCTCAAATTGTAAAAACGACAGAGCTCCATTTGAAATATGATTAGATACATAGAACGATTACAAAATTTAATTCCATCATATAGCTGTGTTTGATACCTCTGAAACGTTTGGAATCGTTCGTTCTCGTGTCAAATAACACCCTACCGCTATATTTTGAGTAATCTCGACGTTTCCTATGTATACATTGCATAGGATATAATGTACAGAGCATTTGAACGGCTTTTAATTTTCAGTTATTAATGAAGCTATCGATTGAATTCCTAAACGAAGGGAAGCCTCATCCTAGGTCTAATACCGAGTAAATAAGTCTCAAATTGTAAAAAAGACAGAGCTCCATTTGAAATATGATTAGATACATAGAACGATTACAAAACATAATTAAATCATATAGCTGTGTTTGATACCTCTGAAACGTTTGGAATCGTTCTTTCTCGGGTCAGATTACGTCCTACCTCCATATTTTGAGTAATCTTGACGTTTCCTATGTATACATTGCATAAGATATAATGTACAGAGCATTTGAACGTCTTTTAATTTTCAGTTATTAATGAAGTTATCGATTGAATTCCTGAACGAAAGAAAGTCTCACCCTAGGTCTAATACAGAGTAAATACGTCTCAAATTGTAAAAAAGACAGAGCTCCTTTTGAAATATGATTAGATACATAGAACTATTACAAAACATAATTAAATCATATAGCTGTGTTTGATACCCCTGAAACGTTTTGAATCGTTCTTTCTCGGGTCAGATTACGTCCTACCTCTATATTTTGAGTAATCTTGACGTTTCCTATGTATACATTGCATAAGATATAATGTACAGAGCATTTGAACGGCTTTTAATTTTCAGTTATTAATGAAGTTATCGATTGAATTCCTAAACGAAGAGAAGCCTCATCCTAGGTCTAATACAGAGTAAAACCGTCTCAAATTATAAAAAAGACAGAGCTCCATTTGAAATATGATTAGATGCATAGAACGATTACAAAACTTAATTCCATCATATAGCTGTGTTTGATACCTCTGAAACGTTAGGAATCGTTCGTTCTCGTGTCAAATTACGTCCTACCTCTATATTTCAGGTTATCTTGACGTTTCCTATGTATACATTGCATAAGATATAATGTACAGCGCATTTGAACGGCTTTTAATTTTCAGTTATTAATGAAGCTAGCGATTGATATCCTGAACAAAGAAAAGTCTCATTCCAGTTCTAATACAGACTAAATACGTCTCAAATCGTGAAAAAGACAGAGCTTTACTTGAAATCTGATTAGATACATAGAACGAATACAAAATTTAATTCCATCATATATCTGTGTTTGATACGTCCGAAACGTTAGGAATCGTTCGTTCTCGTGTCAAATTACGTCCTACTTTTATATTTCAGGTTATCTTGACGTTTCCTATGTATACATTGCAAAAGATATAATGTACAGCGCGTTTGAACGTCTATTAATTTTCAGATATTTATGAAGCTATCGATTGAATTAATAAACGAAGGAAAGCCTCATCCTAGGCCTAATACAGAGTAAATGCGTCTCAAATTGTAAAAAAGACAGAGCTTCATTTGAAATATGATTAGATACATAGAACGATAAGAAAACTTAATTCCATCATATACCTGTGTTTGATATCTCTGAATCGTTTGGAATCGTTGTTTCTCGTGTCAGATTACGTCCTACCTCTATATTTTGGGTAATCTTGACGTTTCCTATGTATACATCGAATAAGATATAATGTACAGAGCATTAGAACGTCTTTTAATTTTCAGTTATTGATGAAGTTATCGATTGAATTCCTGATCGAAGGAAAGTCTCATCCTAGGTGTAATACAGAGTAACTACGTCTCAAATCGTAAAAAAGACAAAGCTCCACTCGAAATCTGATTAGATACACAGATCGAACACAAAACATTATTCCATCATATATCTGTGTTTGATACATCTGAAACGTTTGGAATCGTTCTTTCTCGTCTCAAATTACGTCTTATCTTCGTATTTTAGGTTATCTTGGCGTTTTCTATGTATACATTGCATAAGATATAATGTACAGCGCATTTGAACGGCTTTTAATTTTCAGTTATTAATGAAGCTATCAATTGAACTCCTAAACGAAGGGAAGCCTCATCCTAGGTCTAATACAGAGTAAAACCGTCTCAAATTATAAAAAAGACAGAGCTCCATTTGAAATATGATTAGATACATAGAACGATTACAAAACTTAATTCCATCATATAGCTGTGTTTGATACCTCTGAAACGTTAGGAATCGTTCGTTCTCGTGTCAAATTACGTCCTACCTCTATATTTTAGGTTCTATTGACGTTTTCTATGTATACATTGCATAATATATAATGTACAGCGCATTTGAACGGCTGTTAATTTTCAGTTATTAATGAAGCTATCGATTAAATTCCTAAAGGAAGGAAAGCCTCATCCTAGGTCTAATACAGAGTAAATACGTCTCAAATCGTAAGAAATACAGAGCTGCACTTGAAATCTGATTAGATACATAGAACGATTACAAAATTGCATTCCATCATATATCTGTGTTTGATAAATCCGAAACCTTAGGAATCGTTCGTTCTCGTGTCAAATTACGCCCTACCGCTAAATTTTAGGTTATCTCGACGTTTTCTATGTATACATTGCATAAAATATAATGTACAGCGCATTTGAACGGCTTTTAAGTTTCAGTTATTAATGAAGCTATCGATTGAATTCCTAAAGGAAGGGAAGCCTCATCCTAGGTCTAATACAGAGTAAATACGTCTTAAGTTGTAAGAAAGACAGAGCTCCATTTGAAATATGATTAGATACATAGAACGATTACAAAAGTTAATTCCATCATATAGCTGTGTTTGATACCTCTGAAACGTTTGGAATCGTTCTTTCTCGGGTCAGATTACGGCCTACCTCTATATTTTGAGTAATCTTGACGTTTCCTACGTATACATTGCATAAGATATAATGTACAGAGCATTTGAACGTCTTTTAATTTTCAGTTATTAATGAAGTTATCGATTGAATGCCTAAACGAAGGGAAGCCTCATCCTGTGTCTAATACAGAGTAAATACGTCTCAAATTGTAAGAACGACAGAGCTCTATTTGAAATATGATTAGATACATAGAACGATTAGAAGATTTAATTCCATCATATATCTGTGTTTGATACCCCCGAAACGTTAGGAATCGTTCTATCTCGTGTCAAATTACGTCCTACCTCTATATTTTAAGTTATCTTGACGTGTTCTATGTATACATTGCATAAGATATAATGTACAGCGCATTTGAACGTCTTTTAATTTTCAGTTATTAATGAAGCTATCGACTGAACTCCTGAGCGAAGGAAAGTCTCATCCTAGGTCTAATACAGAGTAAATACGTCTCAAATCGTAAAAAAGACAAAGCTGCACTTATAATCTGATTAGATACACAGATCGAACACAAAACTTTATTCCATCATATATCTGTGTTTGATACATCTGAAACGTTTGGAATCGTTCTTTCCCGTGTCGAATGAAGTCCTACCTCTTTATTTAAAGTTATCTTGACGTTTTCTATGTATACATTGCATAAGATATAATGTACAGAGCATTTGAACGCCTTTTAATTTTCAGTTATTAATGAAGCTAGCGATTGAATTCCTTAACGAAGCAATGTCTCATCCTAGGTCTAATACAGGCTAAATACGTCTCAAATCGTAAAAAAGACAAAGCTCCACTTGAAATCTGATTGGATACTTAGAACGATAACAAAATTTAATTCCATCATATATCTGTGTTCGATACCTCCAAAACGTTAGGAATCGTTCTATCTCGTGTCAAATTACGTCCTACCTCTATATTTTGAGTAATCTTTACGTTTCCTATGTATACATTGCATAAGATATAATGTACAGAGCATTTGAACGTCTTTTTATTTTCAGTTATTAATGAAGCTAGCGATTGAATTCCTGAACGAAGGAAAGTCTCATCCTAGGTCTAATACAGAGTAACTACGTCTCAAATCGTAAAAAAGACAAAGCTCCACTTGAAATCTGATTGGATACATAGAACGATAACAAAATTTCATTCCATCAAATATCTGTGTTCGATACCTCCAAAACGTTAGGAATCGTTCTATCTCGTGTCAAATTACGTCCTACCTCTATATTTTAAGTTCTCTTGACGTTTTCTATGTATACATTGCATAAGATATAATGTACAGCGCATTTGTACGTCTTTTAATTCTCAGTTATTAATGAAGCTATCGATTGAATTCCTGAATGAAGGAAAGTCTCATCCTAGGTCTAATACAGAGTAACTACGTCTCAAATCGTAAAAAAGGCAAAGCTCCACTTGAAATCTGATTGGATACATAGAACGATAACAACATTTAATTCCTTCTTATATCTGTGTTCGATACCTCCGAAACGTTAGGAATCGTTCCATCTCGTGTCAAATTACGTTCTACCTCTATATTTTAAGTTATCTTGACGTTTTCTATGTATACATTGCATAAGATATAATGTACAGCGCATTTGAACGTCCTTTAATTTTTAGTTATTAATGAAGCTATCGATTGAACTCCTGAATGAAGGAATGTCTCATCCTAGGTCTAATACAGAGTAAATACGTCTCAAATCGTAAAAAAGTCAAAGCTGCACTTGAAATCTGATTAGATACACTGATCGAACACAAAACTTTATTCCATCATATATCTGCGTTTGATACATCTGAAACGTTTGGAATCGTTCTTTCCCGTGTCGAATGACGTCCTACCTCTATATTTTGAGTTATCTTGACGTTTTCTATGTATACATTGCATAAGATATAATGTACAGAGCATTTGAACGTCTCTTAATTTTCAGTTAATAATGAAGCTATCGATTGAATTCCTAAACGAAGGAAGGTCTCATCCTAGGTCTAATACAGAGTAACTACGTCTCAAATCGTAAAAAATACAGAGCTCCACTTGAAATCTGATTGGATACATAGAACGATTACAAAATTTAATTCCATCTTATATCTGTGTTCGATACCTCCGAAACGTTAGGAATCGTTCTTTCACGTGTCAAATTACGTCCTACCTCTATATTTTAAGTTCTCTTGACGTTTTCTATGTATACATTGCATAAGATATAATGTACAGCGCATTTGAACGTCTTTTAAGTTTCAGTTATTAATGAAGCTATCGATTGAATTCCTGAATGAAGGAATGTCTCATCCTAGGTCTAATACAGAGTAAATACGTCTCAAATCGTAAAAAATACAGAGCTCCACTTGAAATCTGATTGGATACATAGAACGATTACAAAATTTAATTCCATCTTATATCTGTGTTCGATACCTCCGAAACGTTAGGAATCGTTCTTTCACGTGTCAAATTACGTCCTACCTCTATATTTTAAGTTATCTTGACGTTTTCTATGTATACATTGCATAAGATATAATGTACAGCGCATTTGAACGTCTTTTAATTTTTAGTTATTAATGAAGCTATCGATTGAATTCCTGAATGAAGGAATGTCTAATCCTAGGTCTAATACAGAGTAAATACGTCTCAAATCGTAAAAAAGACGAAGCTGCACTTGAAATCTGATTATATACACAGATCGAACACAAAACTTTATTCCATCATATATCTGCGTTTGATACATCTGAAACGTTAGGAATCGTTCTTTCTCGTGTCAAATGACGTCCTACCTCCATATTTCAAGTTATCTTGACGTTTTCAATGTATACATTGCATAAGATATAATGTACAGAGCATTTGAACGCCTTTTAATTTTCAGTTATTAATGAAGCTAGCGATTGAATTCCTTAACGAAGCAATGTCTCATCCTAGGTCTAATACAGGCTAAATACGTCTCAAATCGTAAAAAAGACAAAGCTTCACTTGAAATCTGATTGGATACTTAGAACGATAACAAAATTTAATTCCATCATATATCTGTGTTCAATACCTCCAAAACGTTAGGAATCGTTCTATCTCGTGTCAAATTACGTCCTACCTCTATATTTTGAGTAATCTTTACGTTTCCTATGTATACATTGCATAGGATATAATGTACAGAGCATTTGAACGTCTTTTTATTTTCAGTTATTAATGAAGCTAGCGATTGAATTCCTGAACGAAGGAAAGTCTCATCCTAGGTCTAATACAGAGTAACTACGTCTCAAATCGTAAAAAAGACAAAGCTCGACTTGAAATCTGATTGGATACATAGAACGATAACAAAATTTCATTCCATCAAATATCTGTGTTCGATACCTCCGAAACGTTAGGAATCGTTCTATCTCGTGTCAAATTACGTTCTACCTCTATATTTCAAGTTATCTTAACGTTTTCTATGTATACATTGCATAAGATATAATGTACAGCGCATTTGAACGTCTTTTAATTTTTAGTTATTAATGAAGCTATCGATTGAATTCCTGAATGAAGGAATGTCTCATCCTAGGTCTAATACAGAGTAAATACGTCTCAAATCGTAAAAAAGACAAAGCTGCACTTGAAATCTGATTAGATACACAGATCGAACACAAAACTTTATTCCATCATATATCTGCGTTTGATACCTCTGAAACGTTTGGAATCGTTCTTTCCCGTGTCGAATGACGTCCTACCTCTATATTTTGAGTTATCTTGACGTTTTCTATGTATACATTGCATAAGATTTAATGTACAGGTCATTTGAACGTCTCTTAATTTTCAGTTAATAATGAAGCTATCGATTGAATTCCTAAACGAAGGAAAGTCTCATCCTAGGTCTAATACAGACTAAATACGTCTCAAATCGTCAAAAATACAGAGCTCCACTTGAAATCTGATTAGACACATAGAACGATTAGAAGATTTAATTCCATCATATATCTGTGTTTGATACCTCCGAAATTGTAGGAATCGTTCTTTCTCGTGACAAATTACCTCCTACCTCTATATTTTAAGTTATCTTGACGTTTTCGATGTATACATTGCATAAGATATAATGTACAGCGCTTTTGAACGTCTTTTAGTTTTCAGTAATTAATGAAGCTATCGATTGAATTCCTGAATGTAGGAAAGTCTCATACTAGGTCTAATACAGAGTAAATACGTCTCAAATCGTAAAAAAGACAAAGCTGCACTTGAAATCTGATCAGATACACAGATCGAACACAATACTTTAACCCATCATATATCTGTATTTGATACATCTGAAACGTTTGGAATCGTTCTTTTCCGTGTCGAATGACGTCCTACCTCTATATTTTGAGTAATATTTACGTTTCCTATGTATACATTGCATAAGATATAATGTACAGAGCATTTGAACGTCTTTTAATTTTCAGTTATTAATGAAGCTATCGATTGAATTCCTGAATGAAGGAATGTCCCATCCTAGGTCAAATACAGAGTAAATACGTCTCGAATCGTAAAAAAGACAAAGTTGCACTTGAAATCTGATTAGATACACAGATCGAACACAATACTTTATTCCACCATATATCTGTGTTTGATACATCTGAAAAGTTTGGAATCGTTCTTTCGCGTGTCAAATTACGTCCTACCTCTACATTTTGAGTAATCTTTACGTTTCTTATGTATACATTGCATAAGATATAATGTACAGAGCATTTGAACGTCTTTTAATTTTCAGTTATTAATGAAGCTTGCGATTGAATTCCTGAACGAAGGAAAGTCTCATCCTAGGTCTAATACAGAGTAACTACGTCTCAAATCGTAAGAAAGATAAAGCTCCACTTGAAATCTGATTGGATACATAGAACGATAACAAAATTTAATTCCATCTTATATCTGTGTTCGATACCTCCGAAACGTTAGGAATCGTTCTATCTCGTGTCAAATTACGTTCTACCTCTATATTTTAAGTTATCTTGACGTGTTCTATGTATACATTGCATAAGATATAATGTACAGCGCATTTGAACGTCTTTTAATTTTTAGTTATTAATGAAGTTATCGATTGAATTCCTGAATGAAGGAATGTCTCATCCTAGGTCTAATACAGAGTAAATACGTCTCAAATCGTAAAAAAGACAAAGCTCCACTTGAATTCTGATTGGATACATAGAACGATAACAGAATTTAATTCCATCTTATATCTGTGTTCGATACCTCTGAAACGTTAGGAATCGTTCTATCTCGTGTCAAATTACGTCCTACCTCTATATTTTAAGTTATCTTGACGTTTTCTATGTATACATTGCATAAGATATAATGTACAACGCATTTGAACGTCTTTTAATTTTTAGTTATTAATGAAGCTGTCAATTGAATTCCTGAATGAAGGAATGTCTCATCCTATGTCTAATACAGAGTAAATACGTCTCAAATCGTAAAAAAGACAAAGCTGCACTTGAAATTTGATTAGATACACAGATCGAACACAAAACTTTATTCCATCATATATCTGCGTTTGATACCTCTGAAACGTTAGGAATCGTTCTTTCGCGTGTCAAATTACGTCCTACCTCTACATTTTGAGTGATCTTTACGTTTTCTATGTATACATTGCATAAGATATAATGTACAGAGCATTTGAACGTCTTTTAATTTTCAGTTATAAATGAAGCTAGCGATTGAATTCCTGAACGAAGGAAAGTCTCATCCTAGGTCTAATACAGAGTAACTACGTCTCAAATCGTAAAAAAGACAATGCTCCACTTGAAATCTCTTTGGATACATAGAACGATAACAAAATTTAATTCCATCTTATATCTGTGTTCGATACCTCTGAAACGTTAGGAATCGTTCTATCTCGTGCCAAATTACGTTCTACCTCTATATTTCAAGTTATCTTGACGTTTTCTATGTATACATTGCATAAGATATAATGTACAGCGCATTTGAACGTCTTTAAATTTTTAGTTATTAATGAAGCTATCGATTGAATTCCTGAATGAAGGAATGTCTCATCCTAGGTCTAATACAGAGTAAATACGTCTCAAATCGTAAAAAAGACAAAGCTGCACTTGAAATCTGATTAGATACACAGATCGAACACAAAACTTTATTCCATCATATATCTGCGTTTGATACCTCTGAAACGTTTGGAATCGTTCTTTCCCGTGTCAAATGACGTCCATCCTCTATATATTGAGTTATCTTGACGTCTTCTATGTATACATTGCATAAGATATAATGTACAGCGCTTTTGAACGTCTTTTAATTTTCAGTTATTAATGAAGCTATCGATTGAATTCCTGAACGAAGGAAAGTCTCATCCTAGGTCTAATACAGAGTAACTACGTCTCAAATCGTAAAAACGACAGAGCTCCACTTGAAATCTGATTGGATACATAGAACGTTTACAAAATTTAATTCCATCATATATCTGTGTTTGATACATCCGAAACGCTAGGAATCGTTCTATCTCGTGTCAAATTAAGTCGTACCTATATATTTTAAGTTATCTTGACGTTTTCTATGTATACATTGCATAATATATAATGTGCAGCGCAATTTGAACGTCTTTTAGTTTTCAGTTATTAATGAAGCTATCGATTGAATTCCTGAATGTAGGAAAGTCTCATCCTAGGTCTAATACAGAGTAAATACGTCTCAAATCGTAAAATAGACAAAGCTGCACTTGAAATCTGATTAGATAAACGTATCGAACACAATACTTTAACCCATCATATATCTGTATTTGATACATCTGAAGCGTTTGGAATCGTTCTTTTCCGTGTCGAATGACGTCCTACCGCCATATTTTAAGTTATCTTGACGTTTTCTATGTATGCATTGCATAAGATATAATGTACAGAGCATTTAAACGACATTTAGTTTTCAGTTATTAATGAAGCAAGCGATTGAATTCCTGAACGAAGGAAAGTCTCATCCTAGGTCTAATACAGACTAAATACGTCTCAAATCGTGAGAAATACAGAGCTCCACTTGATATCTGATTAGATACATAGAACGATTACAAAATTTAATTCCATTATATATCTGTGTCTGATACCTCCGAAACGTTAGGAATCGTTCTTTCACGTGTCAAATTACGTCCTACCTCTATATTTTGAGTAATCTTTACGTTTCCTATGTATAGATTGCATAAGATACAATGTACAGAGCATTTGAACGTCTTTTAATTTTCAGTTATTAATGAAGCTAGCGATTGAATTCCTTAACGAAGGAAAGTCTCATCCTAGGTCTAATACAGAGTAACCACGTCTCAAATCGTAAAAAAGACAAAGCTACACTTGAAATCTGAATAGATACATAGAACGATTACAAAATTTAATTCCATCATAAATCTGTGTTTGATACCTCCGAAACGTTAGGAATCGTTCTATCTCGTGTCAAATTACGTCCTACCTCTATATTTTGAGTTATCTTGACGTGTTCTATGTATACATTGCATAAGATATAATGTACAGCGCATTTGAACGTCTTTAAATTTTCAGTTATTAATGAAGCTATCGACTGAATTCCTGAGCGAAGGAAAGTCTCATCCTAGGTCTAATACAGAGTAAATACGTCTCAAATCGTAAAAAAGACAAAGCTGCACTTATAATCTGATTAGATACACAGATCGAACACAAAACATTATTCCATCACATATCTGTGTTTGATACATCTGAAACGTTTGGAATCGTTCTTTCCCGTGTCGAATGAAGTCCTACCTCTTTATTTCAAGTTATCTTGACGTTTTCTATGTATACATTGCATAAGATATAATGTACAGAGCATTTGAACGCCTTTTAACTTTCAGTTATTAATGAAGCTAGCGATTGAATTCCTTAACGAAGCAATGTCTCATCCTAGTTCTAATACAGGCTAAATACGTCTCAAATCGTAAAAAAGACAAAGCTCCACTTGAAATCTGATTGGATACATAGAACGATAACAAAATTTAATTCCATCATATATCTGTGTTCGATACCTCCAAAACGTTAGGAATCGTTCTATCTCGTGTCAAATTACGTCCTACCTCTATATTTTGAGTAATCTTTACGTTTCCTATGTATACATTGCATAAGATATAATGTACAGAGCATTAGAACGTCTTTTTATTTTCAGTTATTAATGAAGCTAGCGATTGAATTCCTGAACGAAGGAAAGTCTCATCCTAGGTCTAATACAGAGTAACTACGTCTCAAATCGTAAAAAAGACAAAGCTCCACTTGAAATCTGATTGGATACATAGAACGATAACAAAATTTCATTCCATCAAATATCTGTCTTTGATACCTCCAAAACGTTAGGAATCGTTCTATCTCGTGTCAAATTACGTCCTAAATCTATATTTTAAGTTCTCTTGACGTTTTCTATGTATACATTGCATAAGATATAATGTACAGCGCATTTGTACGTCTTTTAATTCTCAGTTATTAATGAAGCTATCGATTGAATTCCTGAATAAAGGAAAGTCTCATCCTAGGTCTAATACAGAGTAACTACGTCTCAAATCGTAAAAAAGGCAAAGCTCCACTTGAAATCTGATTGGATACATAGAACGATAACAACATTTAATTCCTTCTTATATCTGTGTTCGATACCTCCGAAACGTTAGGAATCGCTCCATCTCGTGTCAAATTACGTTCTACCTCTACATTTTGAGTAATCTTTACGTTTCCTATGTATACATTGCATAAGACACAATGTACAGAGCATTTGAACGTCTTTTAATTTTCAGTTATTAATGAAGCTAGCGTTTGAATTCCTTAACGAAGGAAAGTCTCATCCTAGGTCTAATACAGAGTAAATACGTCTCAAATCGTAAAAAAGACAAAGCTACACTTGAAATCTGAATAGATACATAGAACGATTACAAAATTCAATTCCATCATAAATCTGTGTTTGATACCTCCGAAACGTTAGGAATCGTTCTATCTCGTGTCAAATTACGTCCTACCTCTATATTTTAAGTTATCTTGACGTGTTCTATGTATACATTGCATAAGATATAATGTACAGCGTATTTGAACGTCTTTTAATTTTCAGTTATTAATGAAGCTATCGACTGAATTCCTGAGCGAAGGAAAGTCTCATCCTAGGTCTAATACAGAGTAAATACGTCTCAAATCGTAAAAAAGACAAAGCTGCACTTATAATCTGATTAGATACACAGATCGAACACAAAACTTTATTCCATCATATATCTGTGTTTGATACATCTGAAACGTTTGGAATCGTTCTTTCCCGTGTCGAATGACGTCCTACCTCTATATTTTGACTTATCTTGACGTTTTCTATGTATACATTGCATAAGATATAATGTACAGAGCATTTGAACGCCTTTTAATTTTCAGTTATTAATGAAGCTAGCGATTGAATTCCTTAACGAAGCAATGTCTCATCCTAGGTCTAATACATTCTAAATACGTCTCAAATCGTAAAAAAGACAAAGCTCCACTTGAAATCTGATTGGATACATAGAACGATAACAAAATTTAATTCCATCATATATCTGTGTTCGATACCTCCGAAACGTTAGGAATCGTTCTTTCACGTGTCAAATTACGTCCTACCTCTATATTTTGAGTAATCTTTACGTTTCCTATGTATAGATTGCATAAGATATAATGTACAGAGCATTTGAAAGTCTTTTAATTTTCAGTTATTAATGAAGCTAGCGATTGAATTCCTTAACGAAGGAAAGTCTCATCCTAGGTCTAATACAGAGTAACCACGTCTCAAATCGTAAAAAAGACAAAGCTACACTTGAAATCTGAATAGATACATAGAACGATTACAAAATTTAATTCCATCATAAATCTGTGTTTGATACCTCCGAAACGTTAGGAATCGTTCTATCTCGTGTCAAATTACGTCCTACCTCTATATTTTGAGTTATCTTGACGTGTTCTATGTATACATTGCATAAGATATAATGTACAGCGCATTTGAACGTCTTTTAATTTTCAGTTATTAATGAAGCTATCGACTGAATTCCTGAACGAAGGAAAGTCTCATCCTAGGTCTAATACAGAGTAAATACGTCTCAAATCGTAAAGAAGACAAAGCTGCACTTGATAATCTGATTAGATACACAGATCGATACACAAAACTTTATTCCATCATATATCTGTGTCTGATACCTCCGAAACGTTTGGAATCGTTCTTTCCCGTGTCAAATGAAGTCCTACCTCTATATTTCAAGTTATCTTGACGTTTTCTATGTATACATTGCATAAGATATAATGTACAGAGCATTTGAACGTCTTTTAATTTTCAGTTATTAATGAAGCTAGCGATTGAATTCCTGAACGAAGGAATGTCTCATCCTAGGTCTAATACAGAGTAAATACGTCTCAAATCGTAAAAAAGACAAAGCTCCACTTGAAATCTGATTGGATACATAGAACGATAACAAAATTTAATTCCATCATATATCTGTGTTCGATACCTCCAAAACGTTAGGAATCGTTCTATCTCGTGTCAAATTACGTCCTACCTCTATATTTTGAGTAATCTTTACGTTTCCTATGTATACATTGCATAAGATATAATGTACAGAGCATTTGAACGTCTTTTAATTTTCAGTTATTAATGAAGCTAGCGATTGAATTCCTGAACGAAGGAAAGTCTCATCCTAGGTCTAATACAGAGTAACTACGTCTCAAATCGTAAAAAAGACAAAGCTCCACTTGAAATCTGATTGGATACATAGAACGATAACAAAATTTCATTCCATCATATATCTGTGTTCGATACCTCCAAAACGTTAGGAATCGTTCTATCTCGTGTCAAATTACGTCCTACCTCTATATTTTAAGTTATCTTGACGTTTTCTATGTATACATTGCATAAGATATAATGTACAGCGCATTTGTACGTCTTTTAATTCTCAGTTATTAATGAAGCTATCGATTGAATTCCTGAATGAAGGAAAGTCTCATCCTAGGTCTAATACAGAGTAACTACGTCTCAAATCGTAAAAAAGGCAAAGCTCCACTTGAAATCTGATTGGATACATAGAACGATAACAACATTTAATTCCATCTTATATCTGTGTTCGATACCTCCGAAACGTTAGGAATCGTTCCATCTCGTGTCAAATTACGTTCTACCTCTATATTTTAAGTTATCTTGACGTTTTCTATGTATACATTGCATAAGATATAATGTACAGCGCATTTGAACGTCCTTTAATTTTTAGTTATTAATGAAGCTATCGATTGAATTCCTGAATGAAGGAATGTCTCATCCTAGGTCTAATACAGAGTAAATACGTCTCAAATCGTAAAAAAGTCAAAGCTGCACTTGAAATCTGATTAGATACACAGATCGAACACAAAACTTTATTCCATCATATATCTGCGTTTGATACCTCTGAAACGTTTGGAATCGTTCTTTCCCGTGTCGAATGACGTCCTACCTCTATATTTTGAGTTATCTTGACGTTTTCTATGTATACATTGCATAAGATATAATGTACAGAGCATTTGAACGTCTCTTAATTTTCAGTTAATAATGAAGCTATCGATTGAATTCCTAAACGAAGGAAAGTCTCATCCTAGGTCTAATACAGAGTAACTACGTCTCAAATCGTAAAAAAGACAAAGCTCTACTTGAAATCTGATTGGATACATAGAACGATAACAAAATTTAATTCCATCTTATATCTGTCTTTGATACCTCCGAAACGTTAGGAATCGTTCTTTAGCGTGTCAAATTACGTCCTACCTCTACATTTTGAGTAATCTTTACGTTTCCTATGTATACATTGCATAAGATATAATGTACAGAGCATTTGAACGTCTTTTAATTTTCAGTTATTAATGAAGCTAGCGATTGAATTCCTTAACGAAGGAAAGTCTCATCCTAGGTCTAATACAGAGTAACTACGTCTCAAATCGTAAAAAAGACAAAGCTACACTTGAAATCTGATTAGATACATAGAACGATTACAAAATTCAATTCCATCATATATCTGTGTTCTATCTGGCGAAACAGCTTGTTTTGCTGTAATTTAATAACATTATTGTTTTAAGATGGATTTAATGAATTCGAATAAAATAATTTTCAAGGCCGCTCCTCCATTAATTGTAGTTTCAAATATCGATGAGAAAACATTGAAACGTGATGGTGTTTGTGCAGCAAGAGCAATACCAACCGAACCAAGTACATAACAA